>OV838942.1:7840000-7865187 GCA_929442735.1 Watsonalla binaria
GGCACATATGCTCTGCCGGATGCGGGGCTTCGGTGGGGGCAACTCTTCGCTCCACCTCCCGATCGCCTAGCACTGTCTGGGGAACTCCTCTCTTTGCCTCATACAGGGCGGCTGCCTCCTGTATTCTGAGGTCGAGAGGCAGTATCCCAGCCAGCACCAGTGCCGCGTTCAGGGAGACGGTGCGATAGGCCCCACACAACTTCTGCGCGAATCCTCGTTGGACTGCGTTCAGCTGCCTCTGCACTCCAAGTTTCTTGGTCGCCGACGACCAGGCGCTGGAGGCGTACGAGATCACTGGCTCCACCGTAGCCGTGTAAATCACACGGGTGACCTCTGGGTGGAGTCCCCAGCTGATCTTGGCGGCTCGGGACAACTGCTTATACGCGTTCAACGCCCGCCGACAGATGTTCGCGGTGTGGGCGTTGAACGTGAGCTTTTTGTCGATAGTGAGCCCCAAGATCTTGATCTCGTCGGACATGCCAATGTCGACCCCACCCATGCGCAGGAGTGGCGTGTCAAATTTCAGCTTCCGCGTCAGCAGCATAGCCTTAGTTTTGTGTGGCGCGAACTTCAGCTTGTTTTTGACACCCCACTCCCGAACATACTCGAGGGCGGCATTGGCACGTCTCTGGGCCTCCAGCGCCGTGTCATCGGCAAAGACGAGGACGACATCGTCGGCGTATGCCTGGCAATAGTCGCCTCGCTCCTGGAGTTCTCTCAGCAATGGGTCGAGAAGAAGGTTCCACAGGATTGGTCCGCCGATGGAGCCTTGTACGCATCCCTTGTGGGTGCTCTTGGCGTACTCCTCACCGGCGTACCTCACCTTCACGGAACGGTCCGAAAGATAGCTGTCAATGACACGCCTTAGATTCACCGGACACTTTTCCTCAGCCAGACGGACACGGATCGCAGGCCACCAGGCGCTATCGAAGGCTCCCTCTATGTCCAGCGACACCATAGTGACTAGCTTTTTATCGGCTAGGCCACCGCGGATGCGCTGCATTAGGTCATAGAGGGAGTCCTCGGTGCTCCTCTGGGGCATGAATCCGTACTGGCGAGTACTCATCCGGGGAATCAGGTGCCATTGCAGTCTTCGGACCACCATCTTCTCGAGGATCTTACCCATCACTGAGAGAAGTCCGATGGGCCGGTGTGCCTTGGAGTCACGGTAGTCGTCCTTGCCAGGCTTCCGCAGGACGACCACCGTGGCCTCTTTCCAGGCGCGTGGGAAGCAGGACAATTCGAGGCATTTGTTGAACAGGGCAAGGTGAAGTTCGGGGTCCTTAGAGATGACCTGGCTGCAGATGTCGGCAGTGAACCCGTCCGGCCCGGGGGCCTTCTTCGGATCAAAGCTTTCCACCGCGGACTTCAGCTCGTGCAGCGTAAATGGCTGGTCTTGTTGCTCATCTTGAGCCAAGCCATTCACGTGCTCTGCTGTTGCTCTGGTCCGACGGTGGTCCGCGTTGTCCTCGCTCACAAGGTCCTCCGGGTAAAAGGTCTCTGCCAACAATCTAGCGGACTCGGCCTGGGTCATCTCTATCCCGTCCTTCACTAGGGGCTGGTCCTCCTGCCTCGCGGCAGTTTTCCCCAGCACCCTATATATGCCCTGCCACACCCCTTCCTTGTCCTGCTTCCCACAGAACTCCTTCCAGCTTGCAACCTGGGAGTCTTTGGCTGCCGCTTCGTATCTTTCCTTGGCTTCCAGGTACTCTTCGACGACTTTGGCCCTTCGATCGGGCGCTGCACAACGGATCCTACGCTTTCTGGTGGCGACTTCTTTCTTCATCCTCGCGAGCTCGGAGGACCACCACGGCATGGTCAGCTTTTCGTTGACTTTCTTTTTGGGGATGCAGAGACCACAAGACTCTGTTATTAGGCCTAAATAAGTTTCTAAAGTGTTTTCCAGATCATTGACTCTACTAATTTCTATTAACTTTTCTGCATTAATTTTGTGGTGCTGTTTTAATCTGGCCAGTTCCTGATGGAACCGGTCCCAGTCTGCTTTTTTTGTATTGTAGAGTCTTGTGGTCCTCTGTATATGCATCCCCTTTGCCCTTTTCAGGTTCAACCTGAAAGTCATGCCGTTGTGGTCCGAGCTCGTTAGGCTTTCGTCCACTTTCCAGTCGTCCACCAGGTCGAGTAGGTCCGTCGTGCACGCCGTCACGTCGACGCAGCTGGTAAAGCGTCGCCCACCCCGCACAGTGTCGTACGTCGGGGTGTCGCCGTCGTTTAGTACCTGCAAGCCATGGTCCGCGAGAGCGCCTGCGAAGTCCTCGCCTCTATGGTCGACTCGACCGCTACCCCACCAGTTGTTCTTAGCATTAGCGTCGCCTCCTATCAGAATGAATCCAGGCCCGAGCTGGCTGACGATTTCGTCGAGATGCTCCAGGTAAGGCCCTATCGGTCGGTCTGGCTCGAAGTAGTAGGAGACTACTGTGATCTCCCAGGCACTGGTACGGATCCTCACCACCACGATGTTGTCGGTGGTGAGTTTTGGGCACTGTATGACATCCAAGTCATGATTGAGGACGGCGATTGCCGCCTTTACAGTGCCCTCCCCGTGTCCGGTGTTCTGGAAGATCCTAGCTCCCCTGTGACTCCTCATGCTTCGAGCTCCACCCACATAGGGCTCCTGGAGCAAGGCGACGTCCAGCTTTCTGGCGTCCATCTCCAGCAGAAGCTCGCACGTGGCAAGATTCTTCCGCTGGAGGTTGGCCTGGACCATTCTGATCGGCTTGTTGCTATTGGGGTCCACCGTGGTGCCCTTAGCAGTACGCTACACTGGCTCTAGCCAATGCATCCCACTTGCGCCTCACTGGACACTCCGAGCTAAAAGCGTTATGCTCGGTCTGGTCCAGCTTGGCGCTGCTGCAATTGCAGCATCGTGGGGCTGCATTGGAGAGCCAGTCAGCGCACTGGGACTTAGTGTGGGCGCCCCCGCAATGGCTACACTTGACGACGGTCTCTTTGCAGAGCCGTCGCCCGTGCCCGTAGCCGAGGCACATGGAGCACTGCACGAGCGGAGAGTAGTCCTCCGCTTTGACCTTTTGTAGGTCGACGTGCAGCGCTCCGGCCTCAACTGCTCTAGTCCAAATTGCTGGGGACACCCGCATGACCACGTGCCCGGCATGTGGGTTTCGCGCCTTCCTTCTGAAGCGGACCTCCATCCTAGTGTCCTCCTTTTTTATGCCCTCGAACAGGTCCCGGTTCTGATTCTGAAGGGCGCTTATGATGTCGTCGTCGCTGTTGTATGACAGCACGTCCTTCAAAATCAGAAGCGGGTCCTTGTTCCGGATCTCCTCGACAACGAGTCGACCCTTTGCCCCCTTCTGCAGGCGCTCCTTCAGCTTATCTCTTTCTTCGGGGCTGCCGCAGCCGACAATCACTTTCCGGTCCTTGGCTTTCCGGACTCGATCTACCTTCACCCAGCCGTCTTTTGCGTTTATGGTCTGACGGATCTGGGTCAGGACTTCCTCCCCCGTCTCTTTCTCGTCCGTGGAGGTTACCACCACGGAGTGCAGCGCGGCTGGAGTCGGGACTCCCTTTTTGGGTCCTGCCGCAGCTACGCTCGCGTAGCTGGCCCTCTCCACGGACGAGGCAGAGACGCGCTCCATCAGGGTGAACAGCTTCTCCATCCTCTCGCTGCTCTCCCTGATGAGCTTGCCCTGTTCCTCAATTTTCCCCGCCAAGTCCAGGTCCTCCTTTCCTTTGTCCTGCATCCGGGGCAGCGGCGTCTCCTCTTCGACGACCCTCACCCCAGTCACGGCCTTCTCCTTTCCCCTGCAACCCTCCTTCTCGCCTTCCGCCTCCTTGACGAGCTGGTAGAGCCGCTCGATCGCCTGGGTAACGTTCTCCTTAATATCAGTTTTCAGATTCCGGGAGTTACCCAGGTTAATCTTCGCTTTTGTTAAGCAGGCTTTTGCTTCGGCGACTCTACCAGCATAAACCGGCTTCTCCGACGGGCTCCCGAAAACCTGCGTCGACGCACTTCCGCCCGGTGCCGTCTTCGTTTTTGGTTTCGGCGTGCCCGACGAAGCTGCCGGTACAGGGGCCAGGGCTGAGGACTTCTTTGCGGCCGTATCCGCGAAGGTTGTGTTGAGAGGCTTGGGGAGCTTTTGCGCTGGGGCCGGAGCTGGGGCTGCGTCTGGTATGCACGCGGGGGTATTGGGGGTCATGTCGGCCGTTTGAGGAACGTTTTCTGCGTCGCGGAACTCCTCTGCTTCCAAATCCACATATAATCCGTCCAAGGACGTCTGGGAAACGTGGCGCGTCATGTCCCGCTGTGTGGTGCTCATCCCGGCGTCCGTCCGCTTCGAATGAGCCCTCGATCACTTCTCTACGTTGGCCAATGGCAAAGTTGGTATTTTGCCCAAACGACTCAGCCAACGTAGTGAAGCGAGACCGGGTGGGTGGGCGGGTTTTTTTCGTTCGTTTTTCAGCCGATATGGCTGAAAATCGCTGGGTGTACTTTTTTGAGTCTCCTGAAGGGATGCAAGCAAAAATTTGCGCGAAATTGGACGATTTGAAAAAATTTATTTTTAATGTCGTATTTATATTTGAAAAATCGAGTTTTTGCTGAAGGCACAGAATGACTTTAATTTAGTTGTAAAAGGTTTGTATACGTGTAAAAACGTTGACTAGGTCGTGAAAAGCACGATCGCTGAGCCACTAGTTGGTTTTATATTTATTTAAAGAACTTTGAAATTTTAAGGTAAGTTTTTTGTAGTATGTTTTAGTGTGTATCTTTATTTCTATTGTATTAATTTTATTTTATTTTTCAGGATCGACGGAGCTACGCCGCAGGAGTATGCTGAGCAACAGATGTATGCAGAGAAGCTGCCGGGAGAGAAGATATTCGCTGAAGACGAGGGATTTTTTTGGAAATTTAGACGAAAAAGTGGATTTTTGTGAAGATGGATTTGCTTCAGATTTGCTTCAAATTTCTTTTAAACTGTAGTGTAATGTGCCTAAACAACGACTGTGCAATTAGAATATTTTTATTATCAGTTTTAGAGTTCAAATTCGTTGGTTAGGTTAGGTTAGGTTAGGTTAGGTTAGGTTAGGTTAGGTTAGGTTAGGTTAGGTTAGGTTAGGTTAGGTTAGGTTAGGTTAGGTTAGGTTAGGTTAGGTTAGGTTAGGTTAGGTTAGGTTAGGTTAGGTTAGGTTAGGTTAGGTTAGGTTAGGTTCCACCCAATAGCCAGGGTCTAAGAATATGGCTATGGTATCCCCTGCCTGTCGTAAGAGGCGACTAAAAGGGGGCCGGAGGGCCTGCTGGCGGTGGTCGGGGTGGGAGCTTTGACCACCGGCGCGGGCCCGGGAAGGTGGCAGCGCGATGTGGCTCGCGCTGCCTTGCACAGCGAGGTCTCTAGGGGCGGCCCTACAGCTGCCCCGGGGATGTGCCCCGGCAAAGTGTGGGGGGACACCGGTGCGTTCTATCAGAGTACCCGGAGTCCCCCCTGAGCACTGAGGATGGCCACCGGGGGGGTTTTAGTGCGGTTAAAAATCCCACATACCCCGATCTGCCTCTCCCAGGGCGGTCGGGGACCTTTTGAAGGTTTCCCCCTCGTCAACAAAAAAAAAAAAAAGGTTAGGTTAGGTTAGGTTAGGTTAGGTTAGGTTAGGTTAGGTTAGGTTAGGTTAGGTTAGGTTAGGTTAGGTTAGGTTAGGTTAGGTTAGGTTAGGTTAGGTTAGGTTAGGTTAGGTTAGGTTAGGTTAGGTTAGGTTAGGTTAGGTTAGGTTAGGTTAGGTTAGGTTAGGTTAGGTTAGGTTAGGTTAGGTTAGGTTAGGTTAGGTTAGGTTAGGTTAGGTTAGGTTAGGTTAGGTTAGGTTAGGTTAGGTTAGGTTAGGTTAGGTTAGGTTAGGTTAGGTTAGGTTTTTTTTTTTTTTTTTTTTTTTTTTTTGGCCTTCCTCTTTTTTTTCTGACATAATCAGAATCTTACTTTCGATTTTATTTTGTTGCTTATAGAGTTTAGTGCTATTTTGGTTGTTGTTGTTTATATTTACAATTTATGGTATACTACACTACACTTTAATTTTTAATTACAATTTATAAAGTACAATTTTTTTTTTTTTTTTTTTTTTTTTTTTTTTTTTTTTTTTTTTTTTTTTTTTTTTTTTTTTTTTTTTTTTCCTATTTAATATTCAATATATACAGTTCAAATTTTTAAATTACAATTTTATTACTTATTTACTTTTAATTCATTTATTTAGAGTTGCGACTCGCGCCGCAACTTTTTTACAAAATTTTACAAATGTTTCTTGCGTTTCTTTGTACTTGAGAAGGGCTCCGAGGTTGTCCCTTCCGATTTCAGCGTCCATTTCCATTTCCGCTTCAAAACGTTCCTTCCCGAAAGCTGGGCACTCGGCGAGGATGTGTCCGACACTCTGGCTCACGCCCGGCTCACAGAAGCACGACGGGTCGTCCTTGCACTTGAACCTGAATAGGTATTCTGCAAACCCGCCGTGCCCCGTGAGCACCTGCGTCAAGACGCCCGTTGGGCGGAGCTTTCGGACAATCCCGTACGCCTCCACAGCGTCGGGAAGGAACGTTTTGGTGCCCCCAGCCGTTGCGCCGGCTTTGTATCTTCGGTTCCATTCGTCAAGCGAGTGCTTGCGTAGCTCTCGCTTGACGAATGAAACCGGGCAACTGTCGTATTCCGGCCTCCTCTTGGAGTGCAGGGCAGCGTCCTTGGCCAGCTGGTCCGCGCGTTCGTTCCCCTCCAACCCCGCATGTGCTTTGATCCAGAACAGGGAGACTTCCCTGTTCTGGAGTGTGCATTGGCGGATATTTCGCCGGGCTTCCACAGCCAGGGGGTGGGGGGCACTCGCGTTGACCAGCGTCTCCAGTGCGGATCGCGAGTCGCTGAGGATCGCGCAGCGAGCCTCGCCGCATCCTAGGATCAACCTGGTAGCATGGCATATGGCCAGGAGCTCCGCCTGGTAGACCGTGCAGTGCGGTGGCAGCTTAAGTTTGAGGGCTCGAGTCTCGACCCCACCTCTTCTCAAAGAGAGTGCGGCTCCGACCTTACCCTCAATCTTGCTGCCATCGGTGTATACTTGGACCGCGTGGTCGACGCGGTCCTGCACTTGTGTTTGGTCTGCCAGGCATTCGAACTCCAGGCACATATGCTCTGCCGGATGCGGGGCTTCGGTGGGGGCAACTCTTCGCTCCACCTCCCGATCGCC
Source organism: Watsonalla binaria (assembly GCA_929442735.1). NCBI lineage: Eukaryota > Metazoa > Arthropoda > Insecta > Lepidoptera > Drepanidae > Watsonalla > Watsonalla binaria. The sequence continues at coordinate 7,847,186 of OV838942.1, forward strand.
TAGCACTGTCTGGGGAACTCCTCTCTTTGCCTCATACAGGGCGGCTGCCTCCTGTATTTTGAGGTCGAGAGGCAGTATCCCAGCCAGCACCAGTGCCGCGTTCAGGGAGACGGTGCGATAGGCCCCACACAACTTCTGCGCGAATCCTCGTTGGACTGCGTTCAGCTGCCTCTGCACTCCAAGTTTCTTGGTCGCCGACGACCAGGCGCTGGAGGCGTACGAGATCACTGGCTCCACCGTAGCCGTGTAAATCACACGGGTGACCTCTGGGTGGAGTCCCCAGCTGATCTTGGCGGCTCGGGACAACTGCTTATACGCGTTCAACGCCCGCCGACAGATGTTCGCGGTGTGGGCGTTGAACGTGAGCTTTTTGTCGATAGTGAGCCCCAAGATCTTGATCTCGTCGGACATGCCAATGTCGACCCCACCCATGCGCAGGAGTGGCGTGTCAAATTTCAGCTTCCGCGTCAGCAGCATAGCCTTAGTTTTGTGCGGCGCGAACTTCAGCTTGTTTTTGACACCCCACTCCCGAACATACTCGAGGGCGGCATTGGCACGTCTCTGGGCCTCCAGCGCCGTGTCATCGGCAAAGACGAGGACGACATCGTCGGCGTATGCCTGGCAATAGTCGCCTCGCTCCTGGAGTTCTCTCAGCAATGGGTCGAGAAGAAGGTTCCACAGGATTGGTCCGCCGATGGAGCCTTGTACGCATCCCTTGTGGGTGCTCTTGGCGTACTCCTCACCGGCGTACCTCACCTTCACGGAACGGTCCGAAAGATAGCTGTCAATGACACGCCTTAGATTCACCGGACACTTTTCCTCAGCCAGACGGACACGGATCGCAGGCCACCAGGCGCTATCGAAGGCTCCCTCTATGTCCAGCGACACCATAGTGACTAGCTTTTTATCGGCTAGGCCACCGCGGATGCGCTGCATTAGGTCATAGAGGGAGTCCTCGGTGCTCCTCTGGGGCATGAATCCGTACTGGCGAGTACTCATCCGGGGAATCAGGTGCCATTGCAGTCTTCGGACCACCATCTTCTCGAGGATCTTACCCATCACTGAGAGAAGTCCGATGGGCCGGTGTGCCTTGGAGTCACGGTAGTCGTCCTTGCCAGGCTTCCGCAGGACGACCACCGCGGCCTCTTTCCAGGCGCGTGGGAAGCAGGACAATTCGAGGCATTTGTTGAACAGGGCAAGGTGAAGTTCGGGGTCCTTAGAGATGACCTGGCTGCAGATGTCGGCAGTGAACCCGTCCGGCCCGGGGGCCTTCTTCGGATCAAAGCTTTCCACCGCGGACTTCAGCTCGTGCAGCGTAAATGGCTGGTCTTGTTGCTCATCTTGAGCCAAGCCATTCACGTGCTCTGCTGTTGCTCTGGTCCGACGGTGGTCCGCATTGTCCTCGCTCACAAGGTCCTCCGGGTAAAAGGTCTCTGCCAACAATCTAGCGGACTCGGCCTGGGTCATCTCTATCCCGTCCTTCACTAGGGGCTGGTCCTCCTGCCTCGCGGCAGTTTTCCCCAGCACCCTATATATGCCCTGCCACACCCCTTCCTTGTCCTGCTTCCCACAGAACTCCTTCCAGCTTGCAACCTGGGAGTCCTTAGCTGCCGCTTCGTATTTCTCCTTGGCCTCCAGGTACTCTACGACGACTTTGGCCCTTCGATCGGGCGCTGCGCAACGGATCCTACGCTTTCTGGTGGCGACTTCCTTCTTCATCCTCGCGAGCTCGGAGGACCACCACGGCATGGTCAGCTTTTCGTTGACTTTCTTTTTGGGGATGCAGAGACCACAAGACTCTGTTATTAGGCCTAAATAAGTTTCTAAAATGTGTTCCAAATCAGTTGCGGTTCTAGTTTCTGATAATTTATTTATATTAATTTGGTGCTGTTGCTTTAACTGGGCCAGTTCCTGATGGAACCGGTCCCAGTCAGCTTTTTTTGTATTGTAGAGTCTTGTGGTCCTCTGTATATGCATCCCCTTTGCCCTTTTCAGGTTCAACCTGAAAGTCATGCCGTTGTGGTCCGAGCTCGTTAGGCTTTCGTCCACTTTCCAGTCGTCCACCAGGTCGAGTAGGTCCGTCGTGCACGCCGTCACGTCTACGCAGCTTGTAAAGCGTCGCCCACCCCGCACCGTGTCGTACGTCGGGGTGTCGCCGTCGTTTAGCACCTGCAAGCCATGGTCCGCGAGAGCGCCTGCGAAGTCCTCGCCTCTGTGGTCGACTCGACCGCTACCCCACCAGTTGTTTTTTGCGTTAGCGTCGCCTCCTATCAGAATGAATCCAGGCCCGAGCTGGCTGACGATTTCGTCGAGATGCTCCAGGTATGGCCCTATCGGTTGGTCTGGCTCGAAGTAGTAGGAGACTACTGTGATCTCCCAGGCATTGGTACGGATCCTCACCACCACGATGTTATTGGTGGTGAGTTTTGGGCACTGTATGACGTCTAAGTCATGGTTGAGGACGGCGATTGCCGCCTTTACAGTGCCCTCCCCGTGTCCGGTGTTCTGGAAGATCCTAGCTCCCCTGTGACTCCTCATGCTTCGAGCTCCACCCACATAGGGCTCCTGGAGCAACGCGACGTCCAGCTTTCTGGTGTCCATCTCCAGCAGAAGCTCGCACGTGGCGAGATTCTTCCGCTGGAGGTTGGCCTGGACCATTCTGATCGGCTTGTTGCTAGTGGGGTCCACCGTGGTGCCCTTAGCAGTACGCTACACTGGCTCTAGCCAATGCATCCCACTTGCGCCTCACTGGACACTCCGAGCTAAAAGCGTTATGCTCGGTCTGGTCCAGCTTGGCGCTGCTGCAATTGCAGCATCGCGGGGCTGCATTGGAGAGCCAGTCAGCGCACTGGGACTTAGTGTGGGCGCCCCCGCAATGGCTACACTTGACGACGGTCTCTTTGCAGAGCCGCCGCCCGTGCCCGTAGCCGAGGCACATGGAGCACTGCACGAGCGGAGAGTAGTCCTCCGCTTTGACCTTTTGTAGGTCGACGTGCAGCGCTCCGGCCTCAACTGCTCTTGTCCAAATTGCTGGGGACACCCGCATGACCACGTGTCCGGCATGTGGGTTTCGCGCCTTCCTTCTGAAGCGGACCTCCATCCTAGTGTCCTCCTTTTTTATGCCATCAAACAGGTCCCGGTTCTGATTCTGAAGGGCGCTTATGATGTCTTCGTCGCTGTTGTATGACAGGACGTCCTTCAGAATCAGAAGCGGGTCCTTGTTCCGGATCTCCTCTACAACGAGTCGACCCCTTGCCCCCTTCTGCAGGCGCTCCTTCAGCTTATCTCTCTCTTCGGGGCTGCCGCAACCGACGATCACTTTCCGGTCCTTGGCTTTTCGGACTCGGTCCACCTTCACCCAGCCATCCTTTGCATTTATGGCCTGGCGGATCTGGGTCAGGACTTCCTCCCCCGTCTCTTTCTCGTCCGTGGAGGTTACCACCACGGAGTGCAGCGCGGCTGGAGTCGGGACTCCCTTTTTGGGTCCTGCCGCAGCTACGCTCGCGTAGCTGGCCCTCTCCACGGACGAGGCAGAGACGCGCTCCATCAGGGTGAACAGCTTCTCCATCCTCTCGCTGTTCTCCCTGATGAGCTTGCCCTGTTCCTCAATTTTCCCCGCCAAGTCCAGGTCCTCCTTTCCTTTGTCCTGCATCCGGGGCAGCGGCGTCCCCTCTTCGACGACCCTCACTCCAGTCACGGCCTTCTCCTTTCCCCTGCAACCCTCTTTCTCGCCTTCCGCCTCCTTGACGAGCTGGTAGAGCCGCTCGATTGCCTGGGTAACGTTCTCCTTAATATCAGTTTTCAGATTCCGGGAGTTACCCAGGTTAATCTTCGCTTTTGTTAAGCAGGCTTTTGCTTCGGCGACTCTACCAGCGTAAACCGGCTTCTCCGACGGGCTCCCGAAAACCTGCGTCGACGCACTTCCGCCCGGTGCCGTCTTCGTTTTTGGTTTCGGGGTGCCCGACGACGAAGCTGCCGGTACAGGGGCCAGGGCTGAGGACTTCTTTGCAGCCATATCTGCGAATGTTGTGTTGGGCTTGGGGAGTTTTTTCGCCGGGGCTGGAGCCGGGGCCTCGTCTGGTACGCACGCGGGAGCATTGGGGGTCACGTCGGCCGTTTGTGGTACGTTTTCCGCGTCGCGGAACTCCTCTGCTTCCAAGTCCACGTACAAACCGTCCAAGGACGTCTGGGAAGCGTGGCGCGTCATGTCCCGCTGTGTGGTGCTCATCTCGGCGTCCGTCCGCTTCGAATGAGCCCTCGATCACTTCTCTACGTTGGCTAATGGCAAAGTTGGTATTTTGCCCAAACGACTTAGCCAACGTAGTGAAGCGAGAATGGGAGGGTGGGCGGGCTTTTTTCGTTTGTTTTTCAGCCGATATGGCTGAAAATCGCTGGGTGTCCTTATTGGAGCCTCCTGAAGGGATGCGTGCAAAAATTTTGGCGAAATTGAACGATTTTGAAAAAATTTATTTTTAAAGACGTATTTATATTTGAAAATCAAGTTTTTGCTGAAGGCACAGAATGACGTTAATTTATTTTTGAAAGGTTTGTATACGTGTAAAAACGTTGGCTAGGTCGTGAAAAACACGATCGCTGGGCCACTAGTTGGTTTTATTTTTATTTGAAGAACTTTGAAATTTCAAGGTAAGTTTTTTGTTATATGTTTTAGTGTATATCTTTATTTGTGTTGTACTAATTGTGTTTTATTTTTCAGGATCGACGGAGCAACGCCGCAGGAGTATGGTGAGCAACAATTGGATGCAGAGAAGCTGCCGGGAGAGAAGATATTCGCTGAAAACTGATGGATTTTTTTGCAAATTTAGACGAAAAAATGGATTTTTGAGAAAATGGATTTACTTAGATTTGCTTCAAATTTGTTTTAAACTATAGTGTAATGTGCCTAAACAACGACTGTGCAATTGAAATATTTTTATTATCCGTTTTAGAGTTCAAATTCGTTAGAGTTCCGCGCGCACTGCACCGCTTAGGTGGACTCAGGCGTAGGTATAAAACTGGTATAACGCTTTCCTCGTTTGTTTTTCAGCCGATATGGCTGAAAATCGCTGGGTGTCCTTATTGGAGCCTCCTGAAGGGATGCGTGCAAAAATTTTCGCGAAATTGAACGATTTTGAAAAAATTTATTTTTAAAGACGTATTTATATTTGAAAATCAAGTTTTTGCTGAAGGCACAGAATGACGTTAATTTATTTTTGAAAGGTTTGTATACGTGTAAAAACGTTGGCTAGGTCGTGAAAAACACGATCGCTGGGCCACTAGTTGGTTTTATTTTTATTTGAAGAACTTTGAAATTTCAAGGTAAGTTTTTTATTATATGTTTTAGTGTATATCTTTATTTGTGTTGTACTAATTGTGTTTTATTTTTCAGGATCGACGGAGCAACGCCGCAGGAGTATGGTGAGCAACAATTGGATGCAGAGAAGCTGCCGGGAGAGAAGATATTCGCTGAAAACTGATGGATTTTTTTGCAAATTTAGACGAAAAAATGGATTTTTGAGAAAATGGATTTACTTAGATTTGCTTCAAATTTGTTTTAAACTATAGTGTAATGTGCCTAAACAACGACTGTGCAATTGAAATATTTTTATTATCCGTTTTAGAGTTCAAATTCGTTAGAGTTCCGCGCGCACTGCACCGCTTAGGTGGACTCAGGCGTAGGTATAAAACTGGTATAACGCTTTCCTCGTTTGTTTTTCAGCCGATATGGCTGAAAATCGCTGGGTGTCCTTATTGGAGCCTCCTGAAGGGATGCGTGCAAAAATTTTGGCGAAATTGAACGATTTTGAAAAAATTTATTTTTAAAGACGTATTTATATTTGAAAATCAAGTTTTTGCTGAAGGCACAGAATGACGTTAATTTATTTTTGAAAGGTTTGTATACGTGTAAAAACGTTGGCTAGGTCGTGAAAAACACGATCGCTGGGCCACTAGTTGGTTTTATTTTTATTTGAAGAACTTTGAAATTTCAAGGTAAGTTTTTTATTATATGTTTTAGTGTATATCTTTATTTGTGTTGTACTAATTGTGTTTTATTTTTCAGGATCGACGGAGCAACGCCGCAGGAGTATGGTGAGCAACAATTGGATGCAGAGAAGCTGCCGGGAGAGAAGATATTCGCTGAAAACTGATGGATTTTTTTGCAAATTTAGACGAAAAAATGGATTTTTGAGAAAATGGATTTACTTAGATTTGCTTCAAATTTGTTTTAAACTATAGTGTAATGTGCCTAAACAACGACTGTGCAATTGAAATATTTTTATTATCCGTTTTAGAGTTCAAATTCGTTAGAGTTCCGCGCGCACTGCACCGCTTAGGTGGACTCAGGCGTAGGTATAAAACTGGTATAACGCTTTCCTCGTTTGTTTTTCAGCCGATATGGCTGAAAATCGCTGGGTGTCCTTATTGGAGCCTCCTGAAGGGATGCGTGCAAAAATTTTGGCGAAATTGAACGATTTTGAAAAAATTTATTTTTAAAGACGTATTTATATTTGAAAATCAAGTTTTTGCTGAAGGCACAGAATGACGTTAATTTATTTTTGAAAGGTTTGTATACGTGTAAAAACGTTGGCTAGGTCGTGAAAAACACGATCGCTGGGCCACTAGTTGGTTTTATTTTTATTTGAAGAACTTTGAAATTTCAAGGTAAGTTTTTTATTATATGTTTTAGTGTATATCTTTATTTGTGTTGTACTAATTGTGTTTTATTTTTCAGGATCGACGGAGCAACGCCGCAGGAGTATGGTGAGCAACAATTGGATGCAGAGAAGCTGCCGGGAGAGAAGATATTCGCTGAAAACTGATGGATTTTTTTGCAAATTTAGACGAAAAAATGGATTTTTGAGAAAATGGATTTACTTAGATTTGCTTCAAATTTGTTTTAAACTATAGTGTAATGTGCCTAAACAACGACTGTGCAATTGAAATATTTTTATTATCCGTTTTAGAGTTCAAATTCGTTAGAGTTCCGCGCGCACTGCACCGCTTAGGTGGACTCAGGCGTAGGTATAAAACTGGTATAACGCTTTCCTCGTTTGTTTTTCAGCCGATATGGCTGAAAATCGCTGGGTGTCCTTATTGGAGCCTCCTGAAGGGATGCGTGCAAAAATTTTGGCGAAATTGAACGATTTTGAAAAAATTTATTTTTAAAGACGTATTTATATTTGAAAATCAAGTTTTTGCTGAAGGCACAGAATGACGTTAATTTATTTTTGAAAGGTTTGTATACGTGTAAAAACGTTGGCTAGGTCGTGAAAAACACGATCGCTGGGCCACTAGTTGGTTTTATTTTTATTTGAAGAACTTTGAAATTTCAAGGTAAGTTTTTTATTATATGTTTTAGTGTATATCTTTATTTGTGTTGTACTAATTGTGTTTTATTTTTCAGGATCGACGGAGCAACGCCGCAGGAGTATGGTGAGCAACAATTGGATGCAGAGAAGCTGCCGGGAGAGAAGATATTCGCTGAAAACTGATGGATTTTTTTGCAAATTTAGACGAAAAAATGGATTTTTGAGAAAATGGATTTACTTAGATTTGCTTCAAATTTGTTTTAAACTATAGTGTAATGTGCCTAAACAACGACTGTGCAATTGAAATATTTTTATTATCCGTTTTAGAGTTCAAATTCGTTAGAGTTCCGCGCGCACTGCACCGCTTAGGTGGACTCAGGCGTAGGTATAAAACTGGTATAACGCTTTCCTCGTTTGTTTTTCAGCCGATATGGCTGAAAATCGCTGGGTGTCCTTATTGGAGCCTCCTGAAGGGATGCGTGCAAAAATTTTGGCGAAATTGAACGATTTTGAAAAAATTTATTTTTAAAGACGTATTTATATTTGAAAATCAAGTTTTTGCTGAAGGCACAGAATGACGTTAATTTATTTTTGAAAGGTTTGTATACGTGTAAAAACGTTGGCTAGGTCGTGAAAAACACGATCGCTGGGCCACTAGTTGGTTTTATTTTTATTTGAAGAACTTTGAAATTTCAAGGTAAGTTTTTTATTATATGTTTTAGTGTATATCTTTATTTGTGTTGTACTAATTGTGTTTTATTTTTCAGGATCGACGGAGCAACGCCGCAGGAGTATGGTGAGCAACAATTGGATGCAGAGAAGCTGCCGGGAGAGAAGATATTCGCTGAAAACTGATGGATTTTTTTGCAAATTTAGACGAAAAAATGGATTTTTGAGAAAATGGATTTACTTAGATTTGCTTCAAATTTGTTTTAAACTATAGTGTAATGTGCCTAAACAACGACTGTGCAATTGAAATATTTTTATTATCCGTTTTAGAGTTCAAATTCGTTGGTTAGGTTAGGTTAGGTTAGGTTAGGTTAGGTTAGGTTAGGTTAGGTTAGGTTAGGTTAGGTTAGGTTAGGTTAGGTTAGGTTAGGTTAGGTTAGGTTAGGTTAGGTTAGGTTAGGTTAGGTTAGGTTAGGTTAGGTTAGGTTAGGTTAGGTTAGGTTAGGTTAGGTTAGGTTAGGTTAGGTTAGGTTAGGTTAGGTTAGGTTAGGTTAGGTTAGGTTAGGTTAGGTTAGGTTAGGTTAGGTTAGGTTAGGTTAGGTTAGGTTAGGTTAGGTTAGGTTAGGTTAGGTTAGGTTAGGTTAGGTTAGGTTAGGTTAGGTTAGGTTAGGTTAGGTTAGGTTAGGTTAGGTTAGGTTAGGTTAGGTTAGGTTAGGTTAGGTTAGGTTAGGTTAGGTTAGGTTAGGTTAGGTTAGGTTAGGTTAGGTTAGGTTAGGTTAGGTTAGGTTAGGTTAGGTTAGGTTAGGTTAGGTTAGGTTAGGTTAGGTTAGGTTAGGTTAGGTTAGGTTAGGTTAGGTTAGGTTAGGTTAGGTTAGGTTAGGTTAGGTTAGGTTAGGTTAGGTTAGGTTAGGTTAGGTTAGGTTAGGTTAGGTTAGGTTAGGTTAGGTTAGGTTAGGTTAGGTTAGGTTAGGTTAGGTTAGGTTAGGTTAGGTTAGGTTAGGTTAGGTTAGGTTAGGTTAGGTTAGGTTAGGTTAGGTTAGGTTAGGTTAGGTTAGGTTAGGTTAGGTTAGGTTAGGTTAGGTTAGGTTAGGTTAGGTTAGGTTAGGTTAGGTTAGGTTAGGTTAGGTTAGGTTAGGTTAGGTTAGGTTAGGTTAGGTTAGGTTAGGTTAGGTTAGGTTAGGTTAGGTTAGGTTAGGTTAGGTTAGGTTAGGTTAGGTTAGGTTAGGTTAGGTTAGGTTAGGTTAGGTTAGGTTAGGTTAGGTTAGGTTAGGTTAGGTTAGGTTAGGTTAGGTTAGGTTAGGTTAGGTTAGGTTAGGTTAGGTTAGGTTAGGTTAGGTTAGGTTAGGTTAGGTTAGGTTAGGTTAGGTTAGGTTAGGTTAGGTTAGGTTAGGTTAGGTTAGGTTAGGTTAGGTTAGGTTAGGTTAGGTTAGGTTAGGTTAGGTTAGGTTAGGTTAGGTTAGGTTAGGTTAGGTTAGGTTAGGTTAGGTTAGGTTAGGTTAGGTTAGGTTAGGTTAGGTTAGGTTAGGTTAGGTTAGGTTAGGTTAGGTTAGGTTAGGTTAGGTTAGGTTAGGTTAGGTTAGGTTAGGTTAGGTTAGGTTAGGTTAGGTTAGGTTAGGTTAGGTTAGGTTAGGTTAGGTTAGGTTAGGTTAGGTTAGGTTAGGTTAGGTTAGGTTAGGTTAGGTTAGGTTAGGTTAGGTTAGGTTAGGTTAGGTTAGGTTAGGTTAGGTTAGGTTAGGTTAGGTTAGGTTAGGTTAGGTTAGGTTAGGTTAGGTTAGGTTAGGTTAGGTTAGGTTAGGTTAGGTTAGGTTAGGTTAGGTTAGGTTAGGTTAGGTTAGGTTAGGTTAGGTTAGGTTAGGTTAGGTTAGGTTAGGTTAGGTTAGGTTAGGTTAGGTTAGGTTAGGTTAGGTTAGGTTAGGTTAGGTTAGGTTAGGTTAGGTTAGGTTAGGTTAGGTTAGGTTAGGTTAGGTTAGGTTAGGTTAGGTTAGGTTAGGTTAGGTTAGGTTAGGTTAGGTTAGGTTAGGTTAGGTTAGGTTAGGTTAGGTTAGGTTAGGTTAGGTTAGGTTAGGTTAGGTTAGGTTAGGTTAGGTTAGGTTAGGTTAGGTTAGGTTAGGTTAGGTTAGGTTAGGTTAGGTTAGGTTAGGTTAGGTTAGGTTAGGTTAGGTTAGGTTAGGTTAGGTTAGGTTAGGTTAGGTTAGGTTAGGTTAGGTTAGGTTAGGTTAGGTTAGGTTAGGTTAGGTTAGGTTAGGTTAGGTTAGGTTAGGTTAGGTTAGGTTAGGTTAGGTTAGGTTAGGTTAGGTTAGGTTAGGTTAGGTTAGGTTAGGTTAGGTTAGGTTAGGTTAGGTTAGGTTAGGTTAGGTTAGGTTAGGTTAGGTTAGGTTAGGTTAGGTTAGGTTAGGTTAGGTTAGGTTAGGTTAGGTTAGGTTAGGTTAGGTTAGGTTAGGTTAGGTTAGGTTAGGTTAGGTTAGGTTAGGTTAGGTTAGGTTAGGTTAGGTTAGGTTAGGTTAGGTTAGGTTAGGTTAGGTTAGGTTAGGTTAGGTTAGGTTAGGTTAGGTTAGGTTAGGTTAGGTTAGGTTAGGTTAGGTTAGGTTAGGTTAGGTTAGGTTAGGTTAGGTTAGGTTAGGTTAGGTTAGGTTAGGTTAGGTTAGGTTAGGTTAGGTTAGGTTAGGTTAGGTTAGGTTAGGTTAGGTTAGGTTAGGTTAGGTTAGGTTAGGTTAGGTTAGGTTAGGTTAGGTTAGGTTAGGTTAGGTTAGGTTAGGTTAGGTTAGGTTAGGTTAGGTTAGGTTAGGTTAGGTTAGGTTAGGTTAGGTTAGGTTAGGTTAGGTTAGGTTAGGTTAGGTTAGGTTAGGTTAGGTTAGGTTAGGTTAGGTTAGGTTAGGTTAGGTTAGGTTAGGTTAGGTTAGGTTAGGTTAGGTTAGGTTAGGTTAGGTTAGGTTAGGTTAGGTTAGGTTAGGTTAGGTTAGGTTAGGTTAGGTTAGGTTAGGTTAGGTTAGGTTAGGTTAGGTTAGGTTAGGTTAGGTTAGGTTAGGTTAGGTTAGGTTAGGTTAGGTTAGGTTAGGTTAGGTTAGGTTAGGTTAGGTTAGGTTAGGTTAGGTTAGGTTAGGTTAGGTTAGGTTAGGTTAGGTTAGGTTAGGTTAGGTTAGGTTAGGTTAGGTTAGGTTAGGTTAGGTTAGGTTAGGTTAGGTTAGGTTAGGTTAGGTTAGGTTAGGTTAGGTTAGGTTAGGTTAGGTTAGGTTAGGTTAGGTTAGGTTAGGTTAGGTTAGGTTAGGTTAGGTTAGGTTAGGTTAGGTTAGGTTAGGTTAGGTTAGGTTAGGTTAGGTTAGGTTAGGTTAGGTTAGGTTAGGTTAGGTTAGGTTAGGTTAGGTTAGGTTAGGTTAGGTTAGGTTAGGTTAGGTTAGGTTAGGTTAGGTTAGGTTAGGTTAGGTTAGGTTAGGTTAGGTTAGGTTAGGTTAGGTTAGGTTAGGTTAGGTTAGGTTAGGTTAGGTTAGGTTAGGTTAGGTTAGGTTAGGTTAGGTTAGGTTAGGTTAGGTTAGGTTAGGTTAGGTTAGGTTAGGTTAGGTTAGGTTAGGTTAGGTTAGGTTAGGTTAGGTTAGGTTAGGTTAGGTTAGGTTAGGTTAGGTTAGGTTAGGTTAGGTTAGGTTAGGTTAGGTTAGGTTAGGTTAGGTTAGGTTAGGTTAGGTTAGGTTAGGTTAGGTTAGGTTAGGTTAGGTTAGGTTAGGTTAGGTTAGGTTAGGTTAGGTTAGGTTAGGTTAGGTTAGGTTAGGTTAGGTTAGGTTAGGTTAGGTTAGGTTAGGTTAGGTTAGGTTAGGTTAGGTTAGGTTAGGTTAGGTTAGGTTAGGTTAGGTTAGGTTAGGTTAGGTTAGGTTAGGTTAGGTTAGGTTAGGTTAGGTTAGGTTAGGTTAGGTTAGGTTAGGTTAGGTTAGGTTAGGTTAGGTTAGGTTAGGTTAGGTTAGGTTAGGTTAGGTTAGGTTAGGTTAGGTTAGGTTAGGTTATGTTAGGTTAGGTTAGGTTAGGTTAGGTTAGGTTAGGTTAGGTTAGGTTAGGTTAGGTTAGGTTAGGTTAGGTTAGGTTAGGTTAGGTTAGGTTAGGTTAGGTTAGGTTAGGTTAGGTTAGGTTAGGTTAGGTTAGGTTAGGTTAGGTTAGGTTAGGTTAGGTTAGGTTAGGTTAGGTTAGGTTAGGTTAGGTTAGGTTAGGTTAGGTTAGGTTAGGTTAGGTTAGGTTAGGTTAGGTTAGGTTAGGTTAGGTTAGGTTAGGTTAGGTTAGGTTAGGTTAGGTTAGGTTAGGTTAGGTTAGGTTAGGTTAGGTTAGGTTAGGTTAGGTTAGGTTAGGTTAGGTTAGGTTAGGTTAGGTTAGGTTAGGTTAGGTTAGGTTAGGTTAGGTTAGGTTAGGTTAGGTTAGGTTAGGTTAGGTTAGGTTAGGTTAGGTTAGGTTAGGTTAGGTTAGGTTAGGTTAGGTTAGGTTAGGTTAGGTTAGGTTAGGTTAGGTTAGGTTAGGTTAGGTTAGGTTAGGTTAGGTTAGGTTAGGTTAGGTTAGGTTAGGTTAGGTTAGGTTAGGTTAGGTTAGGTTAGGTTAGGTTAGGTTAGGTTAGGTTAGGTTAGGTTAGGTTAGGTTAGGTTAGGTTAGGTTAGGTTAGGTTAGGTTAGGTTAGGTTAGGTTAGGTTAGGTTAGGTTAGGTTAGGTTAGGTTAGGTTAGGTTAGGTTAGGTTAGGTTAGGTTAGGTTAGGTTAGGTTAGGTTAGGTTAGGTTAGGTTAGGTTAGGTTAGGTTAGGTTAGGTTAGGTTAGGTTAGGTTAGGTTAGGTTAGGTTAGGTTAGGTTAGGTTAGGTTAGGTTAGGTTAGGTTAGGTTAGGTTAGGTTAGGTTAGGTTAGGTTAGGTTAGGTTAGGTTAGGTTAGGTTAGGTTAGGTTAGGTTAGGTTAGGTTAGGTTAGGTTAGGTTAGGTTAGGTTAGGTTAGGTTAGGTTAGGTTAGGTTAGGTTAGGTTAGGTTAGGTTAGGTTAGGTTAGGTTAGGTTAGGTTAGGTTAGGTTAGGTTAGGTTAGGTTAGGTTAGGTTAGGTTAGGTTAGGTTAGGTTAGGTTAGGTTAGGTTAGGTTAGGTTAGGTTAGGTTAGGTTAGGTTAGGTTAGGTTAGGTTAGGTTAGGTTAGGTTAGGTTAGGTTAGGTTAGGTTAGGTTAGGTTAGGTTAGGTTAGGTTAGGTTAGGTTAGGTTAGGTTAGGTTAGGTTAGGTTAGGTTAGGTTAGGTTAGGTTAGGTTAGGTTAGGTTAGGTTAGGTTAGGTTAGGTTAGGTTAGGTTAGGTTAGGTTAGGTTAGGTTAGGTTAGGTTAGGTTAGGTTAGGTTAGGTTAGGTTAGGTTAGGTTAGGTTAGGTTAGGTTAGGTTAGGTTAGGTTAGGTTAGGTTAGGTTAGGTTAGGTTAGGTTAGGTTAGGTTAGGTTAGGTTAGGTTAGGTTAGGTTAGGTTAGGTTAGGTTAGGTTAGGTTAGGTTAGGTTAGGTTAGGTTAGGTTAGGTTAGGTTAGGTTAGGTTAGGTTAGGTTAGGTTAGGTTAGGTTAGGTTAGGTTAGGTTAGGTTAGGTTAGGTTAGGTTAGGTTAGGTTAGGTTAGGTTAGGTTAGGTTAGGTTAGGTTAGGTTAGGTTAGGTTAGGTTAGGTTAGGTTAGGTTAGGTTAGGTTAGGTTAGGTTAGGTTAGGTTAGGTTAGGTTAGGTTAGGTTAGGTTAGGTTAGGTTAGGTTAGGTTAGGTTAGGTTAGGTTAGGTTAGGTTAGGTTAGGTTAGGTTAGGTTAGGTTAGGTTAGGTTAGGTTAGGTTAGGTTAGGTTAGGTTAGGTTAGGTTAGGTTAGGTTAGGTTAGGTTAGGTTAGGTTAGGTTAGGTTAGGTTAGGTTAGGTTAGGTTAGGTTAGGTTAGGTTAGGTTAGGTTAGGTTAGGTTAGGTTAGGTTAGGTTAGGTTAGGTTAGGTTAGGTTAGGTTAGGTTAGGTTAGGTTAGGTTAGGTTAGGTTAGGTTAGGTTAGGTTAGGTTAGGTTAGGTTAGGTTAGGTTAGGTTAGGTTAGGTTAGGTTAGGTTAGGTTAGGTTAGGTTAGGTTAGGTTAGGTTAGGTTAGGTTAGGTTAGGTTAGGTTAGGTTAGGTTAGGTTAGGTTTTTTTTTTTTTTTTTTTTTTTAATGCCCCTTCGGGGCCGCCCGCTTGTCCTCTGACGAAGCCAGAGATTTTGTTTTTGCTTTTTTATGTTTCTATCCTTAATTTATACTCTATTTTACGTTAAGTTTCTGATATAATTTCATATTTCTATTTTGAGCCTACTATCTATCATTCAAAAATTTTCTTTATATATATTTACAATTTGTTGTCTATTCATTCTCTATATTTCTTTCTTCAAACTTCCATGACTAATTTTGCTCTTTGCTTCTTCAATATACTTATTTACTTTCTACTTTTAACTTAGTTAACTTTTATTTCTCTGTATAACAGTTATACTTACTTTTTTACAGAAGTCCACAAACATGTTTCGCGACCGTGGACACCTCAACAGCGCCGCGAAACCGTCTACCCTGATGTCCTTGTTCAGCCGCATCTCCGCTTCAAAACGCTCCTTCCCGAAGGCCGGGCACTCGGCAAGGACGTGTCCGATTGTTTGGCTCACGCCCGGCTCACAGAAACACGATGGGTTCTCCTTGCACTTGAACCTGTGCAGGTACTCTGAGAACCCACCGTGCCCCGTGAGTACTTGCGTCAACACGCCCGCCGGGCGGAGCTTTCGGACCAGCCTGTATGCCTCCACGGCGTCGGGAAGGAACGCCTTCGTTACTCCAGCCGTAGAGCCAGATTTGTATCTCCGGTTCCATTCTTCAAGCGTGGCGCTACGGAGCTCTCGCTTGACGAATGAAACCGGGCACCCGTCGTAATCCGGCCTCTTCTTGGAGTGCAGAGCCGCCTCCTTGGCCAGATGGTCGGCCCGCTCGTTCCCTTCCAACCCCGCGTGCGCTTTAATCCAGAACAAGGAAATATCCTTGTTCTGGAGTCTGCTGTGGTGGATGTTGTACCGTGTTTTGGCAGCCAGGGGATGGGGGGAACTTGCGTTGATGACGGTCTCGAGAGCCGAGCGCGAGTCGCTGAGGATCGCGCAGCTGGTATCGGCCCCCTTGTTGACCATCTCTGTTGCCTTACATATGGCCAGCAGTTCCGCCTGGTAGACGGTGCAGTGCGGTGGCAGCTTGAGTTTGAGGGCTTTGGTCTCGGCCCCATTGCTTCTCAGAGTCAATGCGGCTCCGACCTTGCCCTCAATCTTGCTGCCATCCGTGTAATACTGGACCGCGTGGTGAACGCGGTCTCTCACTTGTTGTTCGTCTACCAGGCACACGAACTCCAAGCTCATATGCTCGGCAGGATGCGGGGCTTCAGTGGGAGGTACCCGCCGCTCCATCTCCCGATCGCCTAGTATTGTCTGGGGTACTCCCCTCCTCGCTTCGAACAGGGCGGCTGCCTCTTGTATTCGAAGGTCGAGGGGAAGTATCCCAGACAGCACCAGTGCCGCGTTCAGGGAGACGGTGCGGTAGGCCCCACACAGCTTTTGCGCGAATCCTCGTTGGACTGCGCCCAGCTGTCGCTGCACTCCAAGTTTTTTCGTCGCCGGCGCCCAGGCGCTGGCGGCGTAGGAGATCACTGGCTCCACCGTTGCCGTATAAATCATACGGATGACCTCCGGGTGGAGTCCCCAGCTGATCTTGGCGGCTCGCGACAACTGCTTGTAAATGTTCAACGCCCTCCGACAGATGTTCGCGGTGTGGGCGTTGAACGTAAGCTTTTTGTCGATCGTGAGCCCCAAGATCTTGATCTCATCAGACATGCCAATGTCGACCCCGCCCATGCTCAGGAGTGGTGTGTCGAACTTCAGCTTACGCGTCATAAGCATTGCTTTGGTTTTATGTGGCGCGAACTTGAGCTTGTTTTTGACACCCCACTCCCGGACATACGCGAGGGCGGCATTGGCACGTCTCTGCACCTCCAGCGCCGTGTCGGCGGCGAACACGAGGACGACATCGTCGGCAAAAGCCTGACAATAGTCGCCCCGCGCTTCGAGTCCTCTCAGCAATGGGTCGAGAAGAAGGTTCCAGAGGATGGGTCCGCCGATGGAGCCTTGCACGCAACCTTTGTTGGTGTGTTTGGCGTGCTCCTCACCGGCGTACCGCACCCTCACCTTCCGGTCCCGAAGGTAGCTGTCCATGACTTTCCTGAGATTCACCGGACACTTTTCCTCAGCCAGTCGGACCCTAAGTGCTGGCCACCAGGCGCTGTCGAAGGCTCCCTCTATGTCCAGCGACACCATGGTAACCAGCCTCTTATCGGCTAGGTTACCACGAATATGTCGCATAAGGTCATAGAGGGAGTCCTCGGTGCTCTTCTGGGGCATGAATCCGTACTGGCGAGTACTCATCCGGGGAATCAGGTGCCATTGCAACCTTCGGACCACCATCTTCTCGAAGATCTTCCCCATCACTGGGAGGAGTCCTATAGGCCGGTACGCTTTGGAGTCGCGGTAGTCGTCCTTGCCAGGCTTCCGCAGGACGACCACCGCGGCTTCCTTCCAGGTGCGTGGGAAGCAGGATAGCTCCAGGCACTTATTGTACAGGGCTAGGTTAAGGACGGGGTCCTTGGAGATGACCTGGCAGCAGATGTCGGCGGTGAACCCGTCCGACCCTGGGGCCTTCTTTGGATCAAAACTCTCCACCGCGGACTTTAGCTCTTGCCACGTAAACGGTGGGTCATGAGGATCATCGTCATGGACCCACTCGTTTACGCTCTCGGCTTTGGCTCTGGTCCGGCGGTGGTCGGCATTGTCCAGACTCTCCAGGTCTTCGGGGTAGAAGGTCTCCGCCAACAACCGCGCCGATTCCTGTTGGGTCATCTCCTTCCCGTCCTTGACGAGGGGTAGGTCTTCTTGACGGGTGGTAGTTTTGCCTATCACCCTGTAGATGCCCTGCCAAACACTTTCCTTATCCTGCCTCCCACAGAAACTCTTCCAGCTCTCGATCTGGGCGGTTTTTGCGGCTGACTCGTACTCATTTTTCGCTTGCAGGTACTCACCGACGACCTTTGCCCTTCGGACCGGCGCTGCACACCTGATCCTGCGCTTCCTGGTGGTGACTCCCTTCTTCATTTTAGCGAGTTCTTCGGACCACCACGGCACGTTGAGCTTTTCGTCAACCTTCTTACGGGGGATGCACAGGCCACAAGACTCTGTTATTACGCCAATGTATTTGTCCAAAAAGTCTTCCAAATGGGCCACATTGTGTATGTTTTTAATTTCGGTTATGTTAATTTTGAATTCCGTTTTTAACTGGGCCAGTTTCTCATGAAACTGGTCCCAGTTTGCTTTTTTTGTGTTATAGAGTCTTGTGGTCCTGTGAATCCGCACTCCCTTTGCCCTCTTCAGGTTGACGCTAAAGGTGATGCCGTTGTGGTCCGAGCTCGTGAGGTCCTCTACTACCCTCCAGTCGTCCACCAGGTCGAGCAGGTCCGCAGCGCAGGCCGTTACATCGACATGGCTGGTGTACTGCCGACCACCCCGCCAGGTGTCGAAGGTCGGGGTGTTGCCCTCGTTGAGTACCTGCAAGCCCAGGTCCTCCAGAGCGCCAGCAAAATCCTCCCCCCTGTGGTCGACTCTGCTGCTACCCCACCAGTTGCTTTTCGCATTTGCATCGCCGCCTATCAGGATGGATCCAGGCCCGAGGTGTTTGACGATGGCGTCCAGGTGCTCCAAGTATGGCCCTATGGGTTGGTCTGGCTCGAAGTAATAGGAGACGACAGAGATCTCCCAGGCACTGGTTCGGATCCTCACCACCACGATGTTGTCGGTGGTGAGTTCTGGGCACTGTAAGACATCAAGGTCTTGGTTAAAGACGGCTATTGCCGCCTTTACAGTGCCCTCCCCGCTGCCAGTGTTCTGGTAGATCCTGGCGCCCCTGTGATTTTTCATACTTCGAGCCCCACCCACGTAGGGCTCCTGGAGCAACGCGACGTCCATCTTCCTCCTGACCATC
>OV838943.1:0-5000 GCA_929442735.1 Watsonalla binaria
CTCTCCCCTCTGCTCCGTCGGTGCGCCGTAGCATCGGAGAGTGGGAGGCCGGAACGTCGTCCCAGGTAGAGGTTGCCCCAGCCCCAGTGAAGAAACCCTGCAAACCCCTCAATACCACCTTCGCGGTGGTCGCCGCGAAGAAGTCCCTAACCCTAGCCCTTGAACCGGCAGCTCCGGCGGGCCCACCGAAACCCAAAGCGAAGACGGCACCGGGCGGAAGTGCGTCAACGCAGGCTTTCGGGAGCCCGACGGAGAAGCGGGTTTATGCTGGTAGAGTCGCCGAAGCTAAAGCGTGCCTATCTAAAGCTAAGCTAAGCCTGGGTAACTCTCGTAACTTGAAAACCGATATCAAGGAGAATGTTACCCAGGCAATCGAGCGGCTCTACCAGCTGGTCAAAGAGGCGGAAAATGAGAGGGAGAAGGAAAAGGGAAAGGGAAAGACTGCGAGTGGGGTAACGGTGGGGGAAGGGGAAGTGCTGCAGCCCCAGGTAAAGGAGAAGGAGAAGGAGGACCTGGACTTGGCGAAAAAACTGGAGGAACATGGAAGGCTCATCAGGGAAAACAGTGACAGGATGGAGAAGCTGCATTCCCTGATGGAGCGAGTCTCCGCCTCGTCCGAGGAGAGGGCCAGCTACGCGAGTGTAGCGGCGGCAGGACCCCAGAAGGGAGTCCCGATTCCAGCCGCGCTGCACTCGGTGGTGGTCACCTCCGCGGACGAGACGGACACAGGTGAACAAGTCCTTACCCAGATCCGCCAAGCCATAAACGCAAAGGATGGCTGGGTGAAGGTGGATCGGGTAAGGAAATGCAAAGACAGGAAGATTGTGGTGGGCTGCGGATCCCTTCAAGAAAGGGAGAAGGTCAAGGAGCGCCTGCAAAATGTAGGAGGTGGTCGGCTCAGGGTGGAAGAGGTCCAAAACAAGGACCCGTTACTGGTTCTGAAGGACGTGCTGTCCTACAACAGCGACGACGATATTGTCGACGCCCTTCGGAACCAGAATCGGGACCTGTTTGTGGGCCTCACAAAGGAGCAAGTCCGGCTGGAGGTCCGCTTTCGGCGGAAAGCTAGGAACCCCCATGCCGGTCACGTGGTTATGCGGGTGTCCCCCGCGGTTTGGACTAGAGTAGTCGAGGCCGGGGCAGTGCACGTTGACCTACAAAAGGTTAAAGCGGAGGACCACTCTCCGCTCGTGCAGTGCTCCATGTGCCTCGGCTACGGGCACGGGCGGCGGTCTTGTAAAGAAACCGTCGTCAAGTGTAGCCATTGCGGGGGCGCCCACACTAAGTCCCAGTGCGCTGACTGGCTCGCCAATGCAGCCCCACGATGCTGCAATTGCAGCAGCGCCAAGCTGGACCAGACCGAGCACAACGCTTTTAGCTCGGAGTGTCCAGTGAGGCGCAAGTGGGATGCATTGGCCAGGGCCAGTGTAGCGTACTGCTAAGGGCACCACGGTGGACCCCACCAGCAGCAAACCGATCAGGATGGCCCAGGCAAACCTCCAGCGGAAAAATCTCGCCACAAGCGAGCTTCTGCTGGAGATGGTCAGGAGGAAGATGGACGTCGCGTTGCTCCAGGAGCCCTACGTGGGTGGGGCTCGAAGTATGAAAAATCACAGGGGCGCCAGGATCTACCAGAACACTGGCAGCGGGGAGGGCACTGTAAAGGCGGCAATAGCCGTCTTTAACCAAGACCTTGATGTCTTACAGTGCCCAGAACTCACCACCGACAACATCGTGGTGGTGAGGATCCGAACCAGTGCCTGGGAGATCTCTGTCGTCTCCTATTACTTCGAGCCAGACCAACCCATAGGGCCATACTTGGAGCACCTGGACGCCATCGTCAAACACCTCGGGCCTGGATCCATCCTGATAGGCGGCGATGCAAATGCGAAAAGCAACTGGTGGGGTAGCAGCAGAGTCGACCACAGGGGGGAGGATTTTGCTGGCGCTCTGGAGGACCTGGGCTTGCAGGTACTCAACGAGGGCAACACCCCGACCTTCGACACCTGGCGGGGTGGTCGGCAGTACACCAGCCATGTCGATGTAACGGCCTGCGCTGCGGACCTGCTCGACCTGGTGGACGACTGGAGGGTAGTAGAGGACCTCACGAGCTCGGACCACAACGGCATCACTTTTAGCGTCAACCTGAAGAGGGCAAAGGGAGTGCGGATTCACAGGACCACAAGACTCTATAACACAAAAAAAGCAAACTGGGACCAGTTTCATGAGAAACTGGCCCAGTTAAAAACGGAATTCAAAATTAACACAACCGAAATTAAAAACATACACAATGTGGCCCATTTGGAAGACTTTTTGGACAAATACATTGGCGTAATAACAGAGTCTTGTGGCCTGTGCATCCCCCGTAAGAAGGTTGACGAAAAGCTCAACATGCCGTGGTGGTCCGAAGAACTCGCTAAAATGAAGAAGGGAGTCACCACCAGGAAGCGCAGGATCAGGTGTGCAGCGCCGGTCCGAAGGGCAAAGGTCGTCGGTGAGTACCTGCAAGCGAAAAATGAGTACGAGTCAGCCGCAAAAACCGCCCAGATCGAGAGCTGGAAGAGTTTCTGTGGGAGGCAGGATAAGGAAAGTGTTTGGCAGGGCATCTACAGGGTGATAGGCAAAACTACCACCCGTCAAGAAGACCTACCCCTCGTCAAGGACGGGAAGGAGATGACCCAACAGGAATCGGCGCGGTTGTTGGCGGAGACCTTCTACCCCGAAGACCTGGAGATTCTGGACAATGCCGACCACCGCCGGACCAGAGCCAAAGCCGAGAGCGTAAACGAGTGGGTCCATGACGATGATCCTCATGACCCACCGTTTACGTGGCAAGAGCTAAAGTCCGCGGTGGAGAGTTTTGATCCAAAGAAGGCCCCAGGGTCGGACGGGTTCACCGCCGACATCTGCTGCCAGGTCATCTCCAAGGACCCCGTCCTTAACCTAGCCCTGTACAATAAGTGCCTGGAGCTATCCTGCTTCCCACGCACCTGGAAGGAAGCCGTGGTGGTCGTCCTGCGGAAGCCTGGCAAGGACGACTACCGCGACTCCAAAGCGTACCGGCCTATAGGACTCCTCCCAGTGATGGGGAAGATCTTCGAGAAGATGGTGGTCCGAAGGTTGCAATGGCACCTGATTCCCCGGATGAGTACTCGCCAGTACGGATTCATGCCCCAGAAGAGCACCGAGGACTCCCTCTATGACCTTATGCGACATATTCGTGGTAACCTAGCCGATAAGAGGCTGGTTACCATGGTGTCGCTGGACATAGAGGGAGCCTTCGACAGCGCCTGGTGGCCAGCACTTAGGGTCCGACTGGCTGAGGAAAAGTGTCCGGTGAATCTCAGGAAAGTCATGGACAGCTACCTTCGGGACCGGAAGGTGAGGGTGCGGTACGCCGGTGAGGAGCACGCCAAACACACCAACAAAGGTTGCGTGCAAGGCTCCATCGGCGGACCCATCCTCTGGAACCTTCTTCTCGACCCATTGCTGAGAGGACTCGAAGCACGGGGCGACTATTGTCAGGCTTTTGCCGACGATGTCGTCCTCGTGTTCGCCGCCGACACGGCGCTGGAGGTGCAGAGACGTGCCAATGCCGCCCTCGCGTATGTCCGGGAGTGGGGTGTCAAAAACAAGCTCAAGTTCGCGCCACATAAAACCAAAGCAATGCTTATGACGCGTAAGCTGAAGTTTGACACACCACTCCTGAGCATGGGCGGGGTCGACATTGGCATGTCTGATGAGATCAAGATCTTGGGGCTCACGATCGACAAAAAGCTTACGTTCAACGCCCACACCGCGAACATCTGTCGGAGGGCGTTGAACATTTACAAGCAGTTGTCGCGAGCCGCCAAGATCAGCTGGGGACTCCACCCGGAGGTCATCCGTATGATTTATACGGCAACGGTGGAGCCAGTGATCTCCTACGCCGCCAGCGCCTGGGCGCCGGCGACGAAAAAACTTGGAGTGCAGCGACAGCTGGGCGCAGTCCAACGAGGATTCGCGCAAAAGCTGTGTGGGGCCTACCGCACCGTCTCCCTGAACGCGGCACTGGTGCTGTCTGGGATACTTCCCCTCGACCTTCGAATACAAGAGGCAGCCGCCCTGTTCGAAGCGAGGAGGGGAGTACCCCAGACAATACTAGGCGATCGGGAGATGGAGCGGCGGGTACCTCCCACTGAAGCCCCGCATCCTGCCGAGCATATGAGCTTGGAGTTCGTGTGCCTGGTAGACGAACAACAAGTGAGAGACCGCGTTCACCACGCGGTCCAGTATTACACGGATGGCAGCAAGATTGAGGGCAAGGTCGGAGCCGCATTGACTCTGAGAAGCAATGGGGCCGAGACCAAAGCCCTCAAATTCAAGCTGCCACCGCACTGCACCGTCTACCAGGCGGAACTGCTGGCCATATGTAAGGCAACAGAGATGGTCAACAAGGGGGCCGATACCAGCTGCGCGATCCTCAGCGACTCGCGCTCGGCTCTCGAGACCGTCATCAACGCAAGTTCCCCCCATCCCCTGGCTGTCAAAACACGGTACAACATCCACCACAGCAGACTCCAGAACAAGGATATTTCCTTGTTCTGGATTAAAGCGCACGCGGGGTTGGAAGGGAACGAGCGGGCCGACCATCTGGCCAAGGAGGCGGCTCTGCACTCCAAGAAGAGGCCGGATTACGACGGGTGCCCGGTTTCATTCGTCAAGCGAGAGCTCCGTAGCGCCTCGCTTGAAGAATGGAACCGGAGATACAAATCTGGCTCTACGGCTGGAGTAACGAAGGCGTTCCTTCCCGACGCCGTGGAGGCATACAGGCTGGTCCGAAAGCTCCGCCCGGCGGGCGTGTTGACGCAAGTACTCACGGGGCACGGTGGGTTCTCAGAGTACCTGCACAGGTTCAAGTGCAAGGAGAACCCATCGTGTTTCTGTGAGCCGGGCGTGAGCCAAACAATCGGACACGTCCTTGCCGAGTGCCCGGCCTTCGGGAAGGAGCGCTTCGAAGC